>CM064870.1:14868594-14905570 GCA_032719365.1 Prinsepia uniflora
ATTAGGCAAATATGTTAATTAATAAACAAAAAATTATGTTGTGTTTAATTATGTCAAATTTAATTAATTGACTAATTTTAGTTTGACAATGATGTAAATTGCACTCTGAATGCTTCTAAATTTGATTCCCTGCTGCTTCATCCTTTGGCAACAAAAATATATATTAATACGATATATATCATCTTACATATACCTACGTATAACATATATTTATTTTTCATCTATGACCTCATAATCATAGAATCATTCAGTCCATAATTATTTAATATATTTGGGCTTATAAGTCAGAGTTTATAGGAGCGGACCAGACTGGTCTTACTGGGTCTTATCCAGTTCGGGTCTATCGGGTTTGAACACTCTAAGTCCAAGTCCATCCCAACAACTTTCGGGCCGGACCGGGTCGAGTTTTTTGTTAACGGACTTAGTGGGTACCCACAAGGCCATGACTTCGGGGCCAAATGGTGATGGCTAGTTAGAAGGCAACTGCAGATCATATGGGCTACCAAAAGCTCACGGTGGAAATGGACTCCAAAATTATTATTGATGTGGTTAATGATATGTTAAAACCTCCTTGGGGAGTGGATCAAATTGCCGACGATGTCAAAATATGGAAGAGAAGGTTTTAGGAAATTCATATCAACCATGTGTTTCATGAAACGAATTTTATAGCATATGCATATTGGCAAATCTCGGACATCAAGCTAATATATAACAAGGGTGGACTAAAAAGATGAAGGTGGGGCCGGTTGTGTGGGCCATTTTATCATTTTAAAAGCATTTGGAAGAGAATGATTAAATTAAATTTTTGCACAAATTTAATCCAACATTTTCTCAAAAAACTCAAAAAAGACTTGTACAACTGCATTAGATTAGCTAGGTTTATTCGATTTAGATTTTAATGGGTTTCAAATGATTTTAGAAGCTAGAGGTATGTATTCAATTAGATCTTTAAATGATTTGTTAAAATATTTGTTGTATTCATGTATTTTAAATTGTAGCTGCTAGATCAAATTGTTTGAAAATTGTCACTATGCCATTTATAGGCTTAGATGATACTAATTAGATGACAGTTTAAATTAAAACTGTCATCTTATTCTAAGAGATAACAATTTAAGTTAAAACTGTCATCTATGATGATATAAAGACAACACTTTTTCTATTAGGTGTTGTCTATGTGATAAATGGGAGTGAAAATGATCATACAAAGACGACACTTTTTTTAAGTGTCGTCTATGTGATATATAGGTCCAAAGCTAAAAGCGGCAAACACTTCATTTACAAACGCGCGAGTTACTGTAGCATTTAAAAAAAATCCATCTTGCTCGCAAACACAAAACCATCTTCTCGCATCCATTCTCGCTTTAGGTTTTCGAGAGTTTGTAAGAGCTTGAAAGCAACAATGGCATATGGCTCATGAATTTCTGCCGAGCCCATGATGTGGATGCTCGCCCCATATGTTTGGTCACTTGGCGTCGATTCTCGCTAAATTCTTTTCAAGGCCTCGGTCTCTCTCTTCCCCATCATGCTTGCACATTCACTCCCTTCATATCCCACTGTCCTCAAATCCCAAATTCCCAATTCTAATCTCTCTTCCAAAATCCATTTCCTTCTCTTACACCCAAAACAAGGAATTCAAATCCCACTCTTCAAATCCCAATCCCAACGCCAGAACAATTCAACCCAAAACTCTAACCGTAATTTGAGTTCCTCGTCGTTCCCAATCCCACCCACACTCTGGTGATGGGAATCCCCTTCTTAATTGCCATGTATGACCACAAAATCCCCGAATTTGGTAGCCTTATGGTCCAGGCGGTGGTCCTCTAGTGCATCATATGGTACACTCTCCTCCTTTTCCTCTTCGAATACTGTGGTGCCAAGCTTCTCATCATGGAGCAGTTCCCTGAGACCGTCGCCTCCATCGTCTTATTCAAAGTTGATTTCGACGTCATTTCCCTCGATGGGCGAGATTTTTTGGAGACAAACGTTGAAATTGGCGACGATAGGAAACTCTATGTGAAGGTCCGTAAGTCCAACGCCTCTAGACGCTCGCTCTCAGTAATGACTCCTCGACCGTAGAACCTCACCGACGTCGAGATTTATAGCTTGAGCTCGTCCCGGAACCCGACACTGAGAGGTTCCAACTTCAACCCTTCTGATTTTTACTCCATGACGAGAGTCCAAGCCTTCAATTCTAGGCACTCCAATTTCGGACCAGTGTAAAGAAACTCGAATTGGGTTGAATAATTCTTCTTATCAATTGACATTGAAAATAATTACAAACTTATATGAATTAGGATGCTACCAAGGTCCTAACATATAGCCTAGAATCAAGGATACAATCGAAATAAGAATGGAAGTAAATAACATCAAATATTTACAAAAGTTGACTATCTACTGATTGCATAATTTCCTTTAATACTCCCCCTCAAGTTGGAGTGTATGTTGATCACACCCAACTTGCCAAGTAAAGCTTCAAATTGAGTAGAACTTAATGGCTTGATGAACAAGTCTGCTGGTTGTTGTTGTGTTCGAACATAAGTTGTCCGGATCACTCCTTCTTGTATCTTTTCACGCACCAAGTGACAATCGATTTCAATGTGCTTAGTCCGTTCGTGAAATACTGGATTTGATGCTATGTGAATAGCTGCCTGATTATCACAGAACAAGGTTGCTGGTTGAGTATGATTCACTTTCAAATCCTTTAAGATGGTTTTCAGCCACACTATTTCACAGCACGTGGTAGCCATAGAACGATATTCTGCCTCTGCACTCGATCTTGACACTGTGGTCTGTTTCTTGCTTCTCCACGCTATTGGTGCTTCGCCAAGTAGAACACAATAACCAGTAATCGACCTCCTTGTGTCCTTGCAACGGGCCCAGTCCGCATCACAAAATGCTCTCAGTTGAAGAGAACCTGTGGACGGTAGTAGAATACCCTGTCCTGGTGTATGTTTGATATATTGGAGCACTTTGTGAGCTGCATCAAGATGTGGTTGCCTAGGTTTGTCCATAAATTGACTAAGAACATGGACAACATAGGTCAAGTCTGGCCTAGTGATGGTCAAGTAAATTAGCCTTCCAACAAGCCTTCTGTATGGAGAGGCATCATCCAAGAGTTCCCCATTCGTCTGGGTGAGTGATAGGTTCTGTACCACAGGGAACCGAGAGGGTTTGACACCTAGAAATCCAACATCATCTAAAATTTCCTAGGCATACTTCCTTTGTGATAAAGTGATCCCATGACGTGACCTTGCTACCTCTATGCCAAGGAAATATTTGAGCTGCCCCAAATCTTTGAGTTTGAATCTTTGGGACAAAAATTTCTTGGTACACTCGATGTCCTGTAAATCATTTCCAGCCAAGATCACATCATCAACATATACAAGTAAGGCCAAGAAATTACCATGTTGATGTCGGACGAATAAAGAATAATCAGACCGTGATTGATGGAAACCAGCAGCCTTGAGTGCAGTGGAGAGTTTGATGAACCACTGTCTAGAGGCCTGCTTCAACCCGTATAAGGACTTGTGTAATTTGAAAACACGGTTCTCCCCCTTTCGTCCGAAACCGGGAGGCAAGGACATGTAGACTTCCTCGTCAAGATCACCATTTAAGAAAGCGTTGTTAACATCTAATTGGTGGAGATGCCAACCACGCATGGAGGCCACACTAAGCAACACACGGACCGTGACCAATTTTGCTACGGGAGCAAAAGTCTCCCGATAATCAATACCTTCAACCTGGCTGTAGCCTTTGGCGACTAAG
The DNA here is from genome assembly GCA_032719365.1 of Prinsepia uniflora. Taxonomy (NCBI): domain Eukaryota; kingdom Viridiplantae; phylum Streptophyta; class Magnoliopsida; order Rosales; family Rosaceae; genus Prinsepia; species Prinsepia uniflora. Next base: position 14,872,360 of record CM064870.1, read on the forward strand.
CGCGCTTTGTGGCGCTCAATCGACCCATCAGCCTTCAATTTGACCTTGTAGACCCATTTGCAACCGATGGCCCATTTGTGAGATGGTAATGGCACAAGGCTCCATGTTTTATTGGTTTGGAGTGCTGCAATCTCAAGCCGCATGGCATCACGCCAGTGGGGGTACTGAACAGCTTGATGAAAACTAGTGGGTTCGTTATGCAAGGTAAGTGCAGTGGTGAAGGCTCTGTGGGCAGGTGACAGAGAATTGTAGGATAAAAAATGAGAGAGAGGGTGAGCAGTACCTGAGTGGCGTGCTGCGTTCGTGGAAGATGATGGTGCGGTCCTGGAAGGGAGAGCGGCCTCGATATGAAAGTCCTACAAGTAGGTGGGTTTTGTAGTGCGACGACTGAGAGGACGCAAGAGAGGGTCAGGTGCATGTGGACTTTGAAGTGGTGCAGTAGTGGGTGGAATAGTAGGGGTGTGGTCAGCATTAGGTGTAGAAATAGTAGTAGAAGATGATGATGGTGATGGAGAGGAGGGAAGTGACATTTGGGTAGGTGAGAGGGGAAGTGACGTTTTGGGAGTTGAGGGGGGAAGGTTGTGGTCTAACCGTGTGGGACTAAGTGGACTTGGAGAAGGTGGAGTTGGTGACTCATGAAAAAGTGGCTCAGAGAAAGAATCCATATCAAATTGAAGTGGGGCAGGGTTAGGTGGATGAATAGTTGGAGGTGGAGTGATATTGTGACAAGGGAACGTGTCTTCAAAGAAAATCACATCCCTAGAAATCAGGATTTTGTGATTATTAAGATCAAAAACATGATATCCTTTGACCCCATAAGGATAGCCAAGAAATATGCAACGTGATGCTCTAGGATCAAATTTGGAAGGATTTTGGGCATGAGTTGAAGCAAAACATAAACATCCAAATACTTTGAGGTGCGAGTAGTTTGGAGTTTTATTAAATAATTTTTCATAGGGTGTTTTTCCTTGAAGAAGAGGGGTTGGTGTTCGATTAATAAGATATGCAGCAGTGAGCACAGCATCCCCCCAAAAATGTTTAGGAAGATTAGCTTGAAAAAGTAGAGCACGAGCCATATTTAACAAATGTCTATGCTTTCGTTCAACTACCCCATTTTGTTGTGGTGTGTGAATGCAACTAGTTTGATGAACAATGCCCTTGTGTGCATAAAAATTGACAAGTTTAAATTCAGGGCCATTATCACTGCGAACAATTTTGACCTTGAAATTAAATTGATTTTCAACCATATTGATGAACTTGACTAAGAGATCCCTTGTATCAGACTTGTGTTTCATGAGGTAAATCCATGTGCATCTAGTATGATCATCAACAATTGTGAGAAAATATTTTGCGCCAGAAATGGTGGCAACTTTATAACCACCCCAAATATCAACGTGAATTAAATCAAAGCAAGAGGTGGTAGAAATTGAACTCAAGGGAAATGGCAATCTTGTTTGTTTTGCCAATGGGCATATTAAACAATTATTGGTAACACAGGATTTTATTTTGAAATCGGAAATAGGAAATAACTAAGAAACTTTAATGGAGGGATGACCAAGACGTCGATGCCAAAGGGATGTGCGAGGGATTTGGACATGATTGCATGTTCCTTTCTTGAATTGATCGAGATAGTAGAGGCCCTCCCGTTCAGTTCCCGTCCCAATCATCTTCCCCGAGCGTGGGTCCTGAATCACACAAAATTTATTTTGGAAAGTGGTTATGCAAGTTGAGTCTAAAGTCAACTTGCTAATGGAAATCAGATTTAGCCGAAAATAAGGGACACATAGGACATTGGTGAGAATTAAATGGGGGGACATGACAACTTTCCCAATGTGAGTCACTGGTGCTATAGTACCATTGGGCAATTCAACCGTGTGATTGATAACAGGTTTGGAATGGGTGAGCAAGTCATGATTGCAAACCATGTGGTCTGTACAACCACTATCCAATATCCAAATATTTTTGTTAGGAAAGGGAGATCTTTTACCTGATAGTTCTTCATGGATTGAGTGGTTACCAACATGATTGACGGATGATGACTTATTTTTCAGCATGCTCAAAATCTGCTTGCACTCATCAGATGTGAAAGGAAAATTTGTTTCTCTCTTCCCTGTCTGTTGAGAGATCGCGTGGTTCCCTTTGGAGGTCATCCCCAAATTTTTCTCACCTTCCTCTGCTGCTTTCTTCTTACGACAAAATTCGATGGAGTGACCCTTCCACCCACAAAATGTGCACTTAAGATGAGCACGACAATTTTTGGCAGTGTGATTCGTCTTATTGCATTTGTAACAAGTTTTCTCACCCTCATTCTCACGGCTAGAGTTCTTCACAGCAAATGCAGCAGCTTCAGGCTGATTATTACTTTTTCCAGTCGCAACCTCCAAGTGTCTTTCTTGACGAAGGACTAGTGAATAAGACTTGTTCACGGTGGGCAATGGTTCCTGCAGCAGGGTATTGCTGCGGATGGCTGAATATGAGTCATTGAGTCCCATAAGGAATTTCATGGTTTTCTGTTTCTCCAAAAATTCTGCTACCTCTTTAATTGCGCCGCATGTGCAAGACGGAAAGACGCATAGCGTATCCCGTTCATCCCACAAACCCTTCAGCCTTGTGTAGTATGAACCCACAGACATGCTTCCTTGTACACAATCTTGGATTTCGTTCTCAACATGAAATTGTTGAAGGATGTTTACTTGTGAAAAACGTTCCTTCAGATCAAGCCACATCTGTCTCGCATCCTTGCAATTGATGACGCTGCTTGCAATCTCCTTGGACATCGAACCCAACAACCAAGTTTTTACTAGATTGTTGCAGCGGTTCCATTGCTGAAGTTCCTCTGGATCTTCTCCACTGGGTTTTTGGATTGAGCTGTCTATGAGACCGACTTTGTTCTTCACGGTTAGGGCCATAGTCATGGATTGGCTCCATGTGCTATGATTGTCTTCGACCAAGGTTTGTGGCACAAGGATTGCGCCAGGCTGGTCTGAATGATGAAGATAGAGCTGATGGTTGGGATTATCCCATTTGGTTCCCGTGGGCTTCCCTCTCAGTTTCTCATCTCCCATGATCAATATAATTTGGGTGTTTTAAGAATTTCCCAGGTTATTGCTCTGATACCATAAAGAAACCCGAATTGGGTTGAATAATTCTTCTTATCAATTGACATTGAAAATAATTACAAACTTATATGAATTAGGATGCTACCAAGGTCCTAACATATAGCCTAGAATCAAGGATACAATCGAAATAAGAATGGAAGTAAATAACATCAAATATTTACAAAAGTTGACTATCTACTGATTGCATAATTTCCTTTAATACAGTGGACTTATATTCAGTTCAATCTTCCCGTGGACCGACCCCGAGACCCTCCAATTTTGAAGAGCCTTCAATGCCACAAACACAGTCACAAACAGTTACTTCTTTGCGGTTCGGATTTTATCCAGCGCAGACGGTACCTGCTTCATACCTGGCTCCGAATCTCGAGTTCTCAACCCACGTCGCTAAAAATGGTACCAAAAACCAACAGGAGCAACTGCAGGTGACAGCGCAACAGGTTTCAAATAATGATACTGGTAAGGCCAATAGTAATGGAGATGGATATGGGTGAAGGTGTGGCGATGGAGGTGGGTTTCCAAATTTGGCGCTTGGACAAGGTTAGGGTTTCTCAATTAGGGCTTGCCTCCAATTCTCTTTGATTTTTATGTATGCTTATGATAATTGTGATTTTTTTACTCATTTCTTGTGGTGATTTAACATGGGTTGTTGTCACTATATATTGATTTCAGTTGGGGATTTGAATTATGAGTATTGTGAATTCGTGTTGTTTTATGTTGTGTTTGGTTACTGATAAGGCAAGAGCTGGAAAGGCAAGAGCTTGAAATTTAGTCTCTCAATTCCAAATTGCAGGGTGAGGTTAGTGAATTGGAGGACCAAATAGAAAATAGGTTTGATGGTAAGACTTTCAATGATGAATTGAATCATTTTTTAGTGCGTCAATGAGAAAATTGTTTCAACTAAAAGGGTAATTTGATGTTGCTCACTTCTGAATGGTTGTTTACTACTTTACTTCAACATTGTGTTGCTATTTATGTTTTATTTTTTCAAGTGATGAAATCAATAGTATGTGTAAGAACTTGCAGCTAGATTAAGTGCAATGCTAGCAGTACAACGTCAGATTGAAGAGCCTCTATCTCAATCAGAACTCATCCAGTATGTCTTTTTCTCAGTAGAAGATTTTGGAATTCTATGGAATTTAAAATTGTAATGGATTTTAATTGAGAATAAATTTGAAAAATTTAGATGGGTTGGGTGGATTTCAAATGCAACTGAAAGTATGAGACCTGAAGTTTTCTACTTTTTTATATATGTCGTTTGATTTACATTAATGATAGAGAAAAATGAGTAATGATGACAGGACCGTCTACGAAGGGACATTGATAACCGTGCCCTGTCCTGCTCCCGTCTGCTAAGTCGACTGAAGTTCCCAAATTACCCTCAGCACTTGCCAAACAAGGGATAATCATACGTGTGCCCACTCATGTCTCCACCTCTCGAATAGCCTCGATCATCGCGCCATGACCTGGAGGGTCAATAAAAACACAAAAAGGTGTGAATGGACGAAAATGAATCAGTTCATAAAATAGGTTACAGAAAGACATTTTCACCCTCCACGTAAAATCAATGCATGCATTTGAAAATCATTTCACAATCCATTTCATTTCCAATATAAGAAAATCGTGTATGAAAATCAAAATCATTTTCCTTTTCTTAACCTTCGGGTCTTAGCCCGCAATCATAAACACAGGGTCTCAGCCCAAAATCATAATTCAATCTAAGTACAGAACATAACCCCAAAAACCATCAAGTCATATACACCGGGCTATTGCCCAACATATCCGAAAACAACAGAAATCAGCAGTAAATCACAGGTCAACCAATCTGCTGAATTTCAAGTGCGCCCGAGTCTTTAAACTCAAAACCATGTGCATAATCAGGCATTCCCGAGATATCAACGAGTCTTTAAACTCAAGCATAATCAATAGGCCTCGAGGGATATCACAATAACCGAGTCTTTAAACTCAGAACATGTCAATCCAGGGCCCTCCCCCGTCATCAATCAACCAGGTCTTTAAACCCAAAACATGATCCAGCAATAGTACCGGGTCTTTAAACCCAAAACCATTTGTTAATCACAACAAATCCAGAATCCATCGTAAACCAATTTCTCAAGTCAAATCCGAGATCACACTTAATCGAAATGGAACTCATGTTCGAATTTCACATTCAAATCCTCAATCATATCTGTCATCCATTCCCGAATCAGAATTCGCAATAATGATTCCGTAAGCCGGCATCCGGAACCATCATCCCGAACCCAAATCCGGAAATCCCCTCTCAAGTTTTCGAAATCCAGTTCCAAAACTGAAATCACATGAACAAGGCTCCCAGCCCGAAATCACTTCTCCCAAAATCCGTTTCAAATCTTTGAAATCAAATCGTATTTCAAATACCAAATTCAAATCACCAAAATCACGGTCAAACCACAACATACTCGAAATCTCGTAAAACGTGCAAATCCATAACAATCTCGAAATACGTGCCAAAACAGTAAATCATACTCACAATCATAGTCAAAATATCATCAAAACATGATACACACAAATCATATAAAATCATTCATTAAACCATCATGAAAACATAGGAGGAACCATAGTCTCGAAATACGTTCCATTGCGTATTGCATATCGATATACGTATTGCATATCGAAATACGTGCCGTCGCAAGTGGCTGCGCGTGAGGCTCACACGCCTGCTACAGTACCCTGCACAGTGCTTCTTCCTCGCCCGACTCCTCTGTAAAACGGGTATGCGACCCGCGTGTTCGACCCGATTCAATTCCTGCCAATATCAACTCGTTTTCTTCAATTGAACCTTCACATAACGTCGCAATCAACTTAATTAAGGGTCTGTAACGTTAATTTCAATCGTCACTACCTCAAACTATCTCAATTGAATTCAAGCTTCTAATGAAAGTTTATCGTCCCAGTTCATCAAACAGTCACTCATTTCTTCAATTAACTAGTTAGGAAGCATCATAGGCTTACTCTAAGGATGATTTTGTAACCAATTTCATAAAAACTTACCCCCATTTACACGACTCAAAGCTCGATTTTTCCTCTCTATCACCAAGTCCGTTCGAAGCCAAAACAGCATCAACTCTCTTCCTTTTTGCATTGGATCGACTTGAATTGATCCCAGAGAACTCGAGGAAGCCTTAATTTGCCTTGGGCTGGCCTACAATTTCAAAATCGAATTCTCACTCTCTCAAGAACCCGTTTCGAATTTTGAACTCTCCTCTCACCATTTTCATCACTTTTCTCCCTCTCTCAATCTCAAAACTCTGCTGTTCCTCCCTTAATTCCTTTCCAGTTCTCACTTTCTCTCAATAGATTGTGGGGGACGTCGATCAGACAACATTTGTTTCCTCTGGTCTCAGTTTTTTTTCATTTCCAACATCACCACGCAGTTTCAATTCTTTTATTTCACTGTGCACATCTACCAAACACACTAACTCATAGTTTAAGTTTCCCACCACTACACATGCTCTCTATTGCCACTAATCTGATTTTAGAGAATGACAGATGTCATTTCGCGGCATCACCATGGCTGAATCAGCCCATCACCATCCCATTCCTTCTTCAATGGTTCAATTACCATTTTGCCCCTACTTTGACAATTTACCAAAATACCTTTCACGCTTCTAGACCCATAACTTGGTCATCCGAATTCCGATTGACGCGTGCCGCCTGATTACGGACTCAGCGTCTCGAGACTTACCCAACGGTCTTCGAATTACGTGAAAATTCCCTGTCGTTAGAAAAGTCAACAAATTGCCCCCTTTAACCAAATTACCGAATTACCCTTGAACTTCCGAAAATTATAACTTCCTCCTCGAATGTCGGAATCGGACGTGCCACCTGTCTATGAACTCGTGACGTCTTGAACTATGTCACAGTCACTAGTCAAAGTTCGTTTGACTGCTCAAACCAAAAGTCATCCGTTCGCCCGATTCTAGGGGCAAAATCGTCATTTTCTTCAAATTTTCCAATTTTTTCTTTTTCGACTGTCCAGGTCGTTACAACCTACCCCCCTTAAAGAATTTCATCCTCGAAATTCCAATCAGTAGGTGCCAAAATATTTTCCCGAAGAAACATGTTCAAGATGAACCTGCAACATGATCACTCTCAACCGGATACAAGTCATACCCAACTTACAGAAATCATACAACCAGTCTCAACCCTTCTGTAAACCCCTGCCCCATGGGCAGTTATACCATATACTTTCTCGGAACACGTAGCCTAGCTCACGTTCGAGTCCACACAATCCAGGAAACACAAAAATCCGTCATATCTTCTCAATCAAATGCCATCCGCTCGTGACATGACACGTCTATGCATATGGCACCAGGCCAATAAGCTCATAAGGTTCAATGACTCGGGAACTCATTCCCCTCACTAGGTCAATTACACCATATCCCTTTTCCAGGGTCACTATGTATAATGTTTTTAATCTTTCCTCCTGATTCCTTCCTATTGCCAATAAGCACTCAGTACAATCATTCATACTACATCGCAAATCACATCCCTTTCTTAACTTCGACTCCAGCATACACCAAGTATGGTCCTACATTTGGACGCCAACTGTCCAAGTTATCAGAAATCATGTATTACTCCAATCCTATGGAGTTCCATAACTAACAGGATTTCACCTATCCTTAAGTTATCAGACATGACAATCCTCTCCCTAAATAATACCTGATCCGCCAATGGGGTCGTCATAAGTCACCGTTTCTCCACTTGTAACCATTCTAACTCAGTTCTTATTTCCATTAACTAACACGTCTGTTTTTTTTCCTAGGATTCACACTAATCCCGACCATTATTCGTTCGACCAAACCCAACACTTATTTAACCATATATTTTGCCCTGAGGCATTCGCTACATGTAACGACCCGTCTCGAATTTCGGGATTAGATTAGTAACTAACCATGATTATTGGGGTTAATCGGTGATTTGTTGGGCGAAATCGGACGAGCGATGCAAAATGACCGTTTTGCCCCTAGTCGTGGGTGAAACGTTGACTTTTAATTCGGTCAGTCAAATGGACTTTGACCGATGACCGTGACATATTTTGGGACGTCACGAGTTCATAGACAGGTGGCACGTTTAATTCCGACGTTCGTGGTGAAAGTTGTGACGTTCGGAAGTCCAAGGGCATTTTCCTAATTTGGATGAAAAGGGGGAAAATGTTGACTTATTGACCGGGAGGTCCGATGGCCGAGGACCGAGGACCATTAGGAAGGTCTCGATGCTCTGAGTCCGTAGACAGGCAGCACGCATCAAACGGACATCGGATGACCAAGTTACGGGTCACGGAAGATGAGGGGCACTTTGGTAAATTGTCAACTGAGGGAAAAATGGTAATTTGTAAGGCGGTTACTGTTCACCACAGTGGAACAGAGTCTGTACGACCATGCCGTGAGTGCCCTGAACGATTCAATTGTTTAATTGAGTAGTGGCGGTGTGGGGTGAATAGTTTAAGCCCTTTGAGGCAGTGGGAAACAAGGTTGAATGGCATAGACTGAATGCGTAGCACGGGCTGGGTTTAAAAATTGGTTATGGCTTCCGTGTTGCGGGAAACAGTTTCTAGAGAGTATCAGACGGTTTCCCACGAGTTGCCGTCCATTTCGATCGATTAACTAAGTGCCTTTGAGTTGAGGGGTTTCATTTCGAACCAGAATGAGTACTGAGAGTGAGAGAACTGAGTCGGGTGGAGAAAAACCAGAAATGGAGGGAAAATTCGAAGGTTGAGTTTTGAGGTGATTTGAGCTAAACAGTGAGTGGGATTAGTCTTCTGAGTCCATTTCAAACACAACCGTGCAAAAATCAAAGGAGGTGGAGCATTGGTTGGGCGGGAACCTGAGTTCCAGTTTCATAGGATTTTCAGTGTTGTGGACGACTACTTCCAGGTAACTGTTCATTCAATTGGTTAGATGTGTTGGTTCGTTTAGGTCCCTATATGCTACCTGTGAAGTTAATTTGAGTTTGGTTCAGAAACCATGGAGTTTGGGTGATCAACCTGTTTGGTTGATCACGGGTCGACGGTCAGATTAAGGGATGGTTGAGGTTGGTTATTGACACAGAACTTTAATTAGATGGTTAATGAATGTTTTAGGATAAAAAACGGAAGGAATCGAGCATGAATTGAAGGGTAATTGATCGGGTCGAACACACGGATTGCAGACCCGTATTACAGGAAACAGGTGAAGGAGGAGATGTACAGTGCTGGGCACTGTAGCAGGCGCGTGGGTGTCACGCGCAGCCACTCACGGCGGCGCATGACGGTGCGTGGGACGGTTCTTCAAGGTGAGTTCAAAACGACTTTTATCCTACACAATGTAACAAACATTTTAACGTTGGTTTCGTGTCAATCGGACCCCGTTCTGACATTGTTCGGGATGTTCGAAGGTTTTAAGTCGATTTTAAAAATAGTTAAAAATTCGAGAAAATTATGGGACTTGAATAGGATGTTAATGAAGAGGTTAGTAACCCTCTAATGTGATATGAACAGGTTTGGGAGTCTCGGTGTTAGTGACGGGGCCCGGGACGGCCGACGGCACGCATATCGAGGTGCATGGTTAAACGGTCTGTGAGTGGATAATGATTTTATAAATTCTATGCATGCATAACTGTTTCATGATGATTATATGATTTCGTTCGGATATTGGTGAATTAATAAGATTTCACGCATTTCGAGGCGATTTACGTGTTTGCACGTAAATTGAGGTTTTCTGGTTTTGCACTGATTTCCATATTTGTGGTTTGGATATGATTTCATGAAACGGTTATAGACTTGATAAAGTAAACTCGGGCTGAGACCCATCCGAGTTATAATATCGGGCCAGGGGCCCAATTGATTTACGAAATCGGGCTAGGGGCCCAGTTGATTTATAAATGTGATTTCGGGTCGGGGACCCTAAAATGGAATTGAATAAATGATTTTGGATTTAATAAACTAAGTATTTGGACTTGTGATGGTTTTATGGAAATTCGGGGCAGGGCCCTTGTGATATTTTGGAAATGAATGATAAACTGTTTTCCATAAACCATCTCGATATGAGGATTGTAATGGTCTCCTCCAGGTGTCTGGGACACTAGGGAAGTCACGGTGCATTTTCTGCGAGGGGTCATTGTACGGAGCAGCCGGACCGTATGATGACTCAGGAGAAATATTGCTATGATTAGACGTCTAGGACGTCAGACATCTGGGACGTCAGACATCTCGGATGTCAGAGATATGGACCCGGTGAGACCCCGGGCAGCACGCGTCGCTTTAATACCGCGAGATATGATGTCTGGGACGTCAAGCGTCTGGGACGCTAGGCATCTGGGATGCCGGAGATGGTAATGTGGTAAATGTGTACCACTGGATTTATGAAACGACTTTTGATTGAAAATGTGTTTGTGGTTTCTGGGCTAAGGCCCTAAGGGTTATTTCTAATAAATATTTGATTACTGTTTTTGATGCATGCGTACGTTTTTACTGAGGGGTATAAATGTCTTATAAAATGTATTTGATGAACTTGTTTATTTTCGTCCACTCACACCCTTTATTGTTTTCAATGCCCTTCAGGTTGATCGACGATACGACTGCAGCAGAGACTGAGACTGTAACGACTCGTCCCGGGAATAGGGTTAAGACGGTGATTAGTGAAGGATTAGTAAGCTTAATCGGTGGTTAGTTGGTCTCGATAGGGTCGTTAGCGTAGAATGACGATTAGGCCCCTAGTCTGGGTAAATAGTTGACGTTTAGTTCGGGAGGTCAAATGGACTTTGTCCAATGATCGTGACGTAGTTTGGGACGTCACGAATCCGTAGACAGGTGGCACGCCCGATTCCGACATCCGAGGAGGAAGTTATGATGTTTGGAAGGTTGAGGGCATTACCGTAAATCGGGTAAAATATGGGGAAAAGTTGACTTTTCGTACGATCAGTTTTTGACACGTTGACCTAGGACCTTTAGGTGGCTCTTGTCGTCCTGAGTTCAACGACAGGCGGCACGTGTTTATCGGAGTTAGGATGTGTGAGTTACGGGTCTATAAAGGTAGTGGCACAATTGTAATTTTGGGTTCAAGAAGGGGCATTTTGGTCTTTTGGTTGTGGGGCATGGTGCAACCGGATTTGGACACTTGTCCAGGGCAGAGAGGAGATTTTGTGTGAGGCTTGAGGGGATGGTGACACGTGGGGCTTGACTAGAGGGTTCTAGGGTGCACGGTCCAATTATTTGGGGCTGAGTGTTCGTGTGTGCTGTGTGTGGGTGTTCGAAGAACAGAAAACAGAGGGGGAGATTGAAAGAAAATTGAGAGGTGATCGTGAGTGTTGGTTTGTTCTGGTGAGTGAGGAGTGACTCAGAGGTTGAGAGGGAGACAGTGAGAAGATTAGGAGGTGCAGTTGTTGTGTGTGGGTGAGATGTGAGCCACGGGAAAACCAGAGAAAACAGAGAAGAAGTGGGAGATCGTAGTGGTGGTGTGGCCGTGTGTTGGTGCAATTGGACTCGACAGGGAACAAGGACGACTCTGTGGACTTCAGGGAGTGCGGCGGTGAGCACTGCGGCGCTCGACGGCAGGTAATTCCTTCTCCCCGTGTAAGTGCTCTGTTTTGCCGTGATTTTCAAATGGTGAGTCGTGGACTTAGGGACTGAGTCGAGGGATTTGGTGAGTTAGGTGAGCTTCAGTGAGGTCTTAGGAAGCTCTGGGTGTCGAAGCCGTGACGGGGGAGAACTTGGGTGGCCGGAGAAAGAAATAGGGGACTGTCGGGTTTTTGTTTTGAGTTTGAGTCGTTGGGTTTTGGACCGTGTCGAGGTGTTTGGAGTAGGGGAATGGGAAGCTTAGGGCTGGACGATGAAGATGGTGAAGAGAGGAGCAGTTTTGGTGGTGGAACGGCAGAGAACCGGCCACGCCGGTTCGAGTTGCAGAGACCGATTCGAACCGGGTCGACCAGAGGTTGCTGGTGACACTGTAGCTGGCGCGTAAGGCCCACGCGCAGCCACTTTGGGCGGCGCATGGGGGCGCGTGCGGCGGCAGTTGGGAAAATAGTCAACATGGTTTTTGGTCTAGGTGTTGTGACGAGTCTATTGGAATTAGTTTCGGGTTAATCAGACGTCGTTTGAGGTTAGTTCCGCGAAGGTGAAGGTTTAGGGTTCCGGTTCGTTACGATTAGGACCCGGGGATTTTTGGGGAAAATTAGGTGGACTTTCGTAGATGTGTTAGTATCGCTCTTGGGTGATGGTTTGCAGGTTCAGGACTTCCCAAGGAAGCTGAGGAACGTACGGGACGTTCGGGACGCGATTGAGGGCTCGGTACTGTGAGTGGACCCCTTCTCTAAACTCGAGCATGCATAACTATTTTTCTATAATTGTTTTATGGTTTTATATATGGTTTCATGATTGTTGAATATGCTATGTTGGTTTTACATAATTGCACCTTTTTCGAGGAAGTACGGTATTTGGCACGTTTTACGAGAAAAGCTTTAATTCTGGATTTTGATGTTATAGTTTCGGGATTTCAAATGATAAATGATTTCTAATGATTCTAAAGGGATTTTGGAACATGATTTTTGAGGATCAAGGTTTTCAGTTTTAAAATCGGATTTCGGAAAGCGAGCTTTGGTTTTAAAGTTGAAAAGTGGATTTCCGGATTTGGGTTCAGAATGACGGTTCTGGACGCCGGAAGAGCTTCGGACCAGTGATTTCGGATTCGGGTTTGGATGTGAATTTAGAAATGGTTTTCAAATGGTTTTGATTGGATTTGCTGGATCTGGTTATTGTGTTTAAAGACCCTGATATTGATTTGATGGGGGACGAGCCCGGATTGAGTTTAAAGACTCGGATATATTGATATTTCCCCCATAGGCCTGTTGAGTTTAAAGACTCGGGACTTTAAAGACTCGGATTATTGAGGCCTGGATTGAGTTTAAAGAATCGGGAGTTTAAAGACTCGGATAGATCCAGCAGGTTTGATCGGATTATGATGGCTTGGTATTTATGTTTTATGATACGGTTTTATGATGTTTATGATATGATTTTCATAACTATTTTTACATTGATTATGTAACCGTTTTAATGGTGATGATTACGTGATTTATAACTGTTTTCATCTAATGGGTTATGCATGTGGGTTTTCAAACGGAGGGCTAAAACCCTGGTTTTATTCTGAAATGGTTTTCGGAACTTCTTTTATTATTTATGGTCCACTCACACCTTCTGTTTTTAATTTGCCCTCCAGGTCATGGAGCTAGAGCGGGGTTCCGGCGTCGAGGCAGCGTCTGAGGCATAGAAGTTACGAGAGCGACCCCAGAGTATTTTAAAGTTTCCGTGTGCATGTATCTGGTTTACTGGTTTTCTTTCTTTTGTATTTAGAACTATGCTCTGTTAAACTTTGAGTTCGGGAAATATAAAACTTTTCTCCTCTGTCTGACTGTCTTACTTTAGTCGTTTACGTTGGTGTTGTGTCGAGGTGTCAGACGGGAGCAGGATTTACCTCGGTTTTTGGGGTGAAACCGGGGTGGGTCTTGAAAATTGGTATCAGAGCATAGGTTTGTTGAGTTTGTCGGGTTTGTTGAGTTTGTCGGGTTTGTTGGTCTGTGAGGTTGTTTGACTGTTTCTATGCCTCTTTTAGTGTGCGATTGACGATGCCTCCGAGACGTAGACCCTCTCCACGACCTGAAGACGAAGCAGCAAGAGGGATAGAGAGTGCTACGATTGAGCGAGCCCAGTGGCTCGGGGCTACTACTTTTAGTGGTGGGGCTGATCCTGAGGAAGCTCAGAGGTGGATTACGCGACTTGAGCGGATCTTTTCCGTGATGCATTGTCCACCGGAGGATCGAGTGTTATTGGCTACTTTCTTACTGGACGGTGCGGCGTACGAGTGGTGGCATACCCTCGAGTTGTCTAGTTGGGACGCCCATACAGTGACCTGGGAGACGTTTCGGGAAAGGTTCTTAGATCAGTATTACCCTCGTTCTTTCTGAGATGCCAAGGAGGATGAGTTTCTGCAGCTTCAACAGGGGAACTGCTGAGTATGAACAGAAGTTTCAGTTGTTGTCCCGGTTTGCTCCTGCGTTTGTGGCTACTGAAGCCGAGAAGTACCGTAGGTTTGAGCTGGGCCTGCGAGGTGAGATTCGAGCCATAGTGACGGCTGGATCGTTTACTACCCTCCGAGAGTTGTCAGACGCTGCGGTGAGGGTTGAAGCTAGCTTGCCAGTGCGACGCCGGGAGCCATCTTTTTCTGGAGCGTCGAGTCAGAGGACCCCGAAGAGAGGTAACTTCAGTTGAGCATCGTCGTCGGGCGATGATCGTTTCGGTAGACCTGGTAGTTTCCAGAGTTCGGGATTTCGTGGTTACCGAGCATAGCCGACTCCACAAGCTAGTGCGACGTCTGTTGCGTCTACAGGGAGACCGAGTGGTGGACCAGGTCGGGATGTTTGTTTCTACTGTGGGGAGCGAGGTCACTTCCGACATGAGTGTCCACTGTTACCACAGGAAGGTGGTGGAGGCCGATGAGCGGCAGAGCCCGAACAGAGTACAACGTCAGGGACAGCGGGCACTCGAGGAGGTGGTGGTGCCACTAGTAGTTCGAGGGGACATGGTAGATCTGCAGGATCTCAGGCCCGAGTGTTTTCGATGACTCAGCAGGAGGCTCGGTCGGCACTAGGTGTGGGGACAGGTACTTTTACTATTCTTAGTTGTGTTGTACTTACCTTGTTGTTGGATCCCAGGGTAGAGTCTAGGATTTTTCCTGGGTGACTTGGAGTGACGAGGTTACAGGTTATGGTGAGTTCCGTTGAAGGCGGACGGAAGAAACAGGAAATGAGTGACTATAACTGATCGATATGAGGTTATTGAAGGAGAGAACCCACAATCTAGAGTTTGCCTTTAGGACTTTGTAGATTTATCCGACAAGTGGTCGAAGTAGCAGCCGAGGGAATGAGCTAGTAGGTAGGAGTTCCTGTTTGGACTAGATTGTTCTGGGTTAGGATTTGAGTTGGTTCCGGGAAGTGTCGGTGGTAGTACATGAGAATGTACTCTATGAATTCTATTGGGTACTCTATATGAGGTACTTTAAAATACCTTTGTTTTCTATTCATAGAGTTTCCCTTGCGTACACCATGAAGTGAACTTGGTAGTTGGGGAGATGATAGACAGGGAACCCAGGAATGATTGTTGTGAAGCTAGCATTGTTTACCGAGTAGGAGACCCCTAGTGTTGGGAATTAGTTGTGGAATTTCGGGGACAAAATTATTTTTAGGAGGGTAGGTTGTAACAACCCGTCCCGGGAATAGGGTTAAGACGGTGATTAGTGAAGGATTAGTAAGCTTAATCGGTGGTTAGTTGGTCTCGATAAGGTCGTTAGTGTAGAATGACGATTGTGCCCCTGGTCTGGGTAAAGAGTTGACTTTTAGTTCGGGAGGTCAAATGGACTTTGACCAATGACCGTGACGTAGTTTGGGACGTCACGAATCCGTAGACAGGTGGGACGCCCGATTCCGACATCTGAGGAGGAAGTTATGATGTTCGGAAGGTTGAAGGCATTACCGTAAATCGGGTAAAATAGGGGGAAAAGTTGACTTTTCGTACGATCGGGTTTTGACACATTGACCTATGACCGTTAGGTAGCTCTTGTCGTCCTGAGTTCAACGACAGGCGGCACGTGTTTATCGGAGTTAGGATGTGTGAGTTACGGGTCTAGAAAGGTAGTGGCACAATTGTAATTTTGGGTTCAAGAAGGGGCATTTTGGTCTTTTGGCTGTGGGGCATGGTGCAACCGGATTTGGACACTTTTCCAGGGCAGAG
Organism: Prinsepia uniflora; assembly: GCA_032719365.1. Taxonomy (NCBI): domain Eukaryota; kingdom Viridiplantae; phylum Streptophyta; class Magnoliopsida; order Rosales; family Rosaceae; genus Prinsepia; species Prinsepia uniflora. The sequence continues at coordinate 14,888,272 of CM064870.1, forward strand.
AGGAGATTTTGTGTGAGGCTTGAGGGGATGGTGACACGTGGGGCTTGACTAGAGGGTTCTAGGGTGCACGATCCAATTATTTGGGGCTGAGTGTTCGTGTGTGCTGTGTGTGGCTGTTCGAAGAACAGAAAACAGAGGGGGAGATTGAGAGAAAATTGAGAGGTGATCGTGAGTGTTGGTGTGTTCTGGTGAGTGAGGAGTGACTCAGAGGTTGAGAAGGAGACAGTGAGAAGATTAGGAGGTGCAGTAGTTGTGTGTGGGTGAGATGTGAGCCACGGGAAAACCAGAGAAAACAGAGAAGAAGTGGGAGATCGTGGTGGTGGTGTGGCCGTGTGTTGGTGCAATTGGACTCGACAGGGAACAAGGACGACTCTATGGACTTCAGGGAGTGCGGCGGTGAGCACGCCACGCTTGACAGCAGGTAATTCCTTCTCCCCGTGTAAGTGCTCTGTTTTGCCGTGATTTTCAAACGGTGAGTCGTGGACTTAGGGACTGAGTCGAGGGATTTGGTGAGTTAGGTGAGCTTCAGTGAGGTCTTAGGAAGCTCTGGGTGCTGAAGCCGTGACGGGGGAGAACTTGGGTGGCCGAAGAAGGAAACAGGTGACTGTCGGGTTTTTGTTTTGAGTTTGAGTCGTTGGGTTTTAGACTGTGTCGAGGTGTTTGGAGTAGGGGAATGGGAAGCTTAGAGCTGGACGATGAAGATGGTGAAGAGAGGTGCAAATTTGGTGGTGGAACGGCAGAGAACCGACCACGTCGGTTCGAGTTGCAGAGACTGGTTCAAACCGGGTCGACCAGAGGTTGCTGGTGACACTGTAGCTGGCCCGTGAGGCCCACGCGCAGCCACTTCGGGCGAGCGTGGGGGCGCGTGCGGCGGCGGTTGGGAAAACAGTCAACATGGTTTTTGGTCTAGGTGTTGTGACGAGTCTATTGGAATTAGTTTCGGGTTAATCGGACGTCGTTTGAGGTTAGTTCCGCGAAGGTGAAGGTTTAGGGTTCCGGTTCGTTACGATTAGGACCAGGGGATTTTTGGGGAAAATTAGGTGGACCTTCGTAGATGTGTTAGTAATGCTCTTGGGTGATGGTTGACAGGTTCAGGACTTCCCGAGGAAGCTGAGGATCGTACGGGACGTTCGGCACGCGATTAAGGGCACGGTACTGTGAGTGGACCCCTTCTCTAAACTCGAGCATGCATAACTGTTTTTCTATAATTGTTTTATGGTTTTATATATGGTTTCATGATTGTTGAATATGCTATGTTGGTTTTACATAATTGCACCTTTTTCGAGGAAGTACGGTATTTGGCACGTTTTACGAGAAAAGCTTTAATTCTGGATTTTGATGTTATAGTTTCGGGATTTCAAATGATAAATGGTTTCTAATGATTCTAAAGGGATTTTGGAACATGATTTTTGAGGATCAAGGTTTTCAGTTTTAAAATCGGATTTCGGAAAGCGAGCTTTGGTTTTAAAGTTGAAAAGTGGATTTCCAGATTTGGGTTCGGAATGACGGTTCTGGACGCCGGAAGGGCTTCAGACCAGTGATTTCGGATTCGTGTTTGGATGTGAATTTAGAAATGGTTTTCAAATGGTTTTGATTGGATTTGCTGGATCTGGTTATTAGGTTTAAAGACCCGGATATTGATTTGACGGGGGACGGGCCCGGATTGAGTTTAAAGACTCGGGAGTTTAAAGACTCGGATATATTGATATTTCCCCCGTAGGCCTGTTGAGTTTAAAGACTCGGGAGTTTAAAGACTCGGATTATTGAGGCCTAGATTGAGTTTAAAGACTCAGGAGTTTAAAGACTCGGATAGATCCAGCAGGTTTGATCGGATTATGATGGCTTGGTATTTATGTTTTATGATACGGTTTTATGATGTTTATGATATGATTTTCATAACTATTTTTACATTGATTCTGTAACCGTTTTAATAGTGATGATTACGTGATTTATAACTGTTTTCATCTAATGGGTTATGCATGTGGGTTTTCAAACGGAGGGCTAAAACCCTGGTTTTATTCTGAAATGGTTTTTGGAACTTCTTTTATTATTTATGGTCCACTCACACCTTCTGTTTTTAATTTGCCCTCCAGGTCGTGGAGCTAGAGCGGGGTTCCGGCGTCGAGGGAGCGTCTGAGGCATAGAAGTACGAGAGCGACCCCAGAGTATTTTAAAGTTTCCGTGTGAGTGTATCTGGTTTACCGGTTTTCTTTCTTTTGTATTTAGAACTATGCTCTATTAAACTTTGACTTCGGGATATATATAACTTTTCTCCTACGTCTGACCGTCTTACTTTAGTTGTTTACGTTGGTGTTGTGTCGGGGTGTCAGACGGGGCAGGATTTACCTCGGTTTTCGGGGTGAAACCGGGGTGGGTCCTAACAGAGACATTGCATGCCTCCTTCGGTTATCCCTTGTCTGACACTTCGTGTCAGACGGGAGCATGACACATCCCACGGTAATCCCGGGGGGGATTGGGATGGGTCGTGTCACTACATCTGTCCAGTATCTCACACACTCATCCGTATATCGGAGGACACCAACCAATCATCACTCATGGTGCCAAACATCATCTAAATGTGGTCAAACTACGCGACTCCTCATCTCCCAACTATAACTAGTCCATTTGGCTACCCAAGGGTATCACCATCAATTAACCTTAGCCATACCAAGTCCGGACATTATCCTTTTCTCTCTTTTACTCAAAATCGACAATCACCACCTAGTTGGCCTCTCTTAACAAGGTCACTAATCACATCCTTCCCACGAAACCACAAATCCTAACTCGTGATACAGGATAGTTATTCCATACCGTTACTTTATTAAGTCGTCCATAATCAACATGTAAGCTCAGATCATCGTAAACTCAATTTCTCATCCTGGCAAAACCTTAGGAATATGTTGAGAAATCTGGGCATCCTCAGCCCTCACTAGCCATCTCATACACTAAGCACATACACCACACATGTGACCAACAAACTTGAATACCTCATACCAACCATCTATTGGTTGTGAGGATCAAAATCATCCTAAAGGGGAACACCCTCGAGTCTCCCTGAAACATAACCTCTGGAATCCTAGATTCCACATATCACTTCCTGATCAACATACTCGATAGAGTTCTCATGAGTCATCAACCAATTCATTCTAAGGATTACATCCAAATCTAAGTCAGCCACTAGGCCAATAACACCAGTCATCCTGGGTAACCTCACATGAAGAGGTCTACCCCACTTACGTCTCACCAAATTTATCATATATAATTACCAAGGTTACCACATAACTATTATCAAAGTATCACATCAGTAACTCTAGTCAGTTCAACAACTTCCATACCATAACCAATCACAAACAACACCATATCCGACCAATAGCCAAACTCATGACATGGAAGATTGGATAGCCCGGGACCTACCAAATACATATTCATGATCACCAATAATGGGTATCCAGGTCATCACTCCGGGGCTACTCAGACTTCCTACGAAGGAATTGCAAATCCCCGGGCATGTGGTCCCAACTGACCACGCCCCTATGGTCCATCACGGGCCCTACCAGCTCTCCCCACTCTTGCCACATCAACAACCAATATAGGAGCCAATCCTCGCTCGACCACACCCCATCAACGCCATCTCACTATATCAATCAGTCTATATAACCATTTCCTTATGATGTGACAAGACGACTCATAATCATTACTATTACTATATCATTACCCTTATCACTTCACCTCCCACTGGCCTATTTCCTTAGGCAAATCTCTGTCTACATCAGGTCTCCGCCCGATCCTCAGTCACTAAAGACAAGACCAAGCCATAATTTCCTAATTCAGCAGTATCTGACTATATACCAGTCCTTGGCATCCAAAGTGTCAAACATTCCTTAATCAGCCTTTCTGGCTCCTCTCGAGCCTTGAAACCTTACCATGGCTCATCTCAAGTTTCTAGCCAATATCCTGACTCATCTTGAGTCCCACATCCATATCTCGACTCCTCCTGGGTCCAATCTCATACCAATCAGCCATGCCATCAATGGCATACCCAGTCACCGAGCAGATACCAATGGTCCACCATATCTTATACGACCTATAAGGCCTAAGAGATATCCCATCACAGTCTAGCCTCTTTAGACACACATTCCCCTTAAGGAATTCACTGAAAATAACCTCATCACGAGTGCAACTTGCTCAATTGTGCAACCTTTCTAGCCTCTGGGCTCAATCGTCCCCAGGACCCACACAATACTATGTCTAACAAACAGTATACACCGATTTACATCTAACCCTCAATCCAAGGTCAATCTCATCCGATATCTATCACAAGGTCTCATACACCCTCGTCTACCCGTCTCACTACCAGGTCGCGCACGAGGCTTACGCTTCGGAGTCATGATGTGGCAACATAATCAGCAACCTAGTGCTCTGATACCAATTTGACAGGACTGTCCCCGAAAGGGACATTGATAACCGTGCCCGGTCCTGCTCCCGTCTGGCAAGTCGACTGAAGTTCCCCAATTACCCTCAGAATTTTCCAAACAAGGGATAATCATACGTGTGCCCATTCATGCCTCCACCTCTCGAATAGCCTCGATCATCGTGCCACGACCTGGAGGGTCAATACAAACACAAAAGGTGCGAGTGGACGAAAATGAATCAGTTCATAAAACAGGTTACAGAAAGATATTTTCACCCTCCACGTAAAACCAGTGCATGCATGCGAAAATCATTTGACAATCCATTTCATTTCCAATATAAGAATACCGTGTATGAAAATCAAATTCATTTTCGTTTTCTTAACCTTCGGGTCTTAGCCCGCAATCATAAAGATAGGGCCTCAGCCCAAAATCACAAATCAATATAAGTACAGAACATAACCCCAAAAACCATCAAGCCATATACACCGGGCTATTGCCCAACACATCCGAAAACATCAGAAATCAGCAGTAAATCACAAGTCAACCAATCTGGTGGATTTTAAGTGCGCCCGAGTCTTTAAACTCAAAACCATGCGCATAATCAGGCCTTCCCGAGATATCAACGATTCTTTAAACTCAAGCATAATCAATAGGCCTCGGGGGATATCACAATAACCGAGTTTTTAAACTCAAAACATGTCAATCCAGGGCCCTCCCTCGTCATCAATCAACCGGGTCTTTAAACCCAAAACATGATCCAGCAATAGTACCGGGTCTTTAAACCCAAAACATCATCCAGCAATAGTACCGGGTCTTTAAACCCAAAACCATTTGTAAATCACAACAAATCCAGAATCCATCGTAAACCAATTTCTCAAGTCAAATCTGAGATCACACTTAATCGAAATGGAACTCATGTCCGAATTTCACATTCAAATCCCCAATCATATCCGTCATCCATTCCCAAATCTGAATTTTCAATAATGATTTCGTAAGTCGGCATCCGGAACCATCATCCAGAACCAAAATCCGGAAATCCCCTCTCAAGTTTCCGAAATCCAGTTCCAAAACTGAAATCACATGAACAGGGCTCCCAGCCCGAAATCACTTTTCCCAAAATCTGTTTCAAATCTTTGAAATCAAATCGTATTTCAAATACCAAATTCAGATCACCAAAATCACGGTCAACCCACAACATACTCAAAATCTCGTAAAACGTGCAAATCCGTAACAATCTCGAAATACGTGCCAAAACCGGAAATCATAGTCAAAATATCATCAAAACGTGATACGTACAAATCGTATAAAATCATTCATTAAACCATCATGAAAACATAGGAGGAACCATAGTCTCGAAATACGTGCCATTGCGTATTGCATATTGAAATATGTATAAATACGGAAATCGCAATTACCTTAAGCATAAGCATATGAATCATAATTATAAAGCATAGAAAACAATCATGCATGCATTGAAGTTTAGAAAACAAAGTCCACTCACACACCGTCCATATCGCTCGCTTTTCGAGCTGCACGTATTTCCGTAATTTCTGACATTTTTCAGGAATCTCGAATCCTATTCAAAATCATTCTTCAGGGTCATTAAGGACTCAAATAACATCATACTAATTTCCCATAATTTTCTGGGAATTAAATATTAATTAAAAATATAACATAAACCTTCGGACCCTCGAAATAATATCGAAACGGTGTCCGATTAACTTGAAACCAATGCTAAAATGTTCGTTACATTGCATAGAATAATAGTCGTGTTGAACTCACCTCGAGAATCGGGCCCACGCGCCCTCACGGGCCATCGCAAGTGGCTGCGCGTGAGGCTCACACGCCTGCTACAGTACCCTGCACAGTGCTTCTTCCTCGCCCGACTCCTCTGTAAAACGGTTCTGCGTCCCGCTTCAATTCCTGCCAATATCAACTCGTTTTCTTCAATTGAACCTTCACATAACGTCGCAATCAACTTAATTAAGGGTCTGTAACATTAATTTTAGTCATCACTACCTCAAACTATCTCAATTGAATTCAAGCTTCTAATGAAAGTTTATCGTCCCAGTTCATCAAACAGTCACTCATTTCTTCAATTAACTAGTTAGGGAGCATCGTAGGCTTACTCTAAGGATGATTTTGTAACCAATTTCATAAAAACTTACCCCCATTTACACGACTCAAAGCTCGATCTTTCCTCTCTGTCACCAAGTCCGTTCGAAGCCAAAACAACATCAACTCTCTTCCTTTTTGCACTGGATCGACTTGAATGGATCCCAGAGAACTCGAGTAAGCCTTAATTTGCCTTGGGCTGGCCTACAATGTAAGGACCCATCCTGGGAGTCGGGATTAGTGAAGTGATTAGTGACGGATTAGTGAGGTAAATCGGTGGTTAGTTGGTTACTTTTGGACCTTGGGCGTAGAATGACGATTTTGCCCCTGAAATGGGCAAAAATGTTGACTTTTAGTTCGGGTGGTCAATTGGACATTGACCGATGACCGTGACGTAGTTCGGGACATCACGAGTCCGTAGACAGGTGGCACGCCCGATTCCGACATCCGAGGAGGAAGTTATGATGTTCGGAAGGTTGAGGGCATTATCGTAATTTGGATAAACGAAGGGGAAAAGTTAACTTTTCACACGATAGAGTTTTTATACGTAGACCGAGGACCGTTAGGTAGGTCTCGTCGTCCTGAGTACAACGATAGGCAGCATGCCTTCATCGGACATCGGACGAGCGAGATAGGGGTCTAGAACGGCGAAGGGCAAAATGGTAATTTTGACTCACAAGGGGCATTTTGGTCTTTTTGCACATTGGGAATTGTGCAATCTGATGAGGACAAGTGTACAGTGTGTATTGGATATTTTTGGAATTGGGACCACAGGAGTTGGACACGTGGGGGTGGTCTAGTGGGTTCTAGGAGTTTTGCACGGTTCAATTAAATGGTTGTTTGTGTTTTGAAGTCGTGCTTGAGAGGGGAAAACAGAGACTGGGATTGAGAGGAAAATTGATCGATTGTAGTGTGGTTTGTGTGTTCTGGTGATCGAGTGACTGAGTAGAGACTAAGGGAGAGTTAGTGAGTGAGTGGTGAGGAAGATTGTGTGAGGAAAACTTGTGTGTGTGCAGGGTGAGTTTTCAGGAAAACAGAGAGGTGTCGGGGGAGTTTGGTGGTGGTACTGTCGTGCTTTGATTACTCATGGCTGCTGGTGGTGTTCAGTGACCGTAGTGGAGCCTTAGGGTCCCAGTGGACACGGCGGAGCTCACGGTGGAGAGCAGGATGCAGGTAATTCCTCGACTTTTCTCTGTGTACTCTGTTTTTCCATTTTGGTTCAAACGTAGAGTCGTGGCTTTTGGGGATGAGTCGAAGTGTTCTGTGGGTGCTAATGCGTTCAGTAAGTCCCTAGGAACCTTCTGGTTGTGAAGCCGTGACGGGGGGATGCACGGGTGGTCGGAAGTAGAAACAGGGGTTTTATTGGTTACGGGTTCGAGCTTGGGAGGTGAGGTTTGAGGCAGTAATGTCTAGGTTTTAGGATTGGAATTAGTTGCTAGGATGAGGATGAAGAGTTTGGTGGAAAAAGGAATGAAAACGGTTGCAGGAAGGTGGAGAACCGGTCACGCCGGTCCAACACAATGCACCGTCTCGAGGAAGACGATGAACAGTAACCTGTGCAGGCGAGTGAGGCCCACATGAATCCACTTTGGGCGGCGCGTGGGGGCTGTTCTGGGGAACCTTTCAACTAGATTTTTAGTCTACTCGTTGTAACGAATCTTTTGGGACAAGTTTCGGGATAATCGGACGTCGTCTCGGGTTAGTTCTAAGTGGTCGAAGGTTTAGGGTTCCGTTTCGTTACGTTTAGGATTCGGGAAAATTGGGAAAAATTAGGAGGAACTTCATTGACGTGTTAGTGACTGGTTTTGGTGACTTTTGACAGGATCGGGAATACCCGAGGCGGACGAGGAATGTATGGGACGCGAGTGATGTGCCCGGTAATTGTGAGTGGACTTCTTCCTTATAACTGAGCATGCATAACTGCTTTTATGTACTTGATTTATGGTTTAATATGTGATTTCGTGATTATTTTAATATGCTATAACTGTTTTACATAATTGCACGTTTTTCAAGAAATTACGTATTTGGCACGTTTTACGAGAAATACTTGATTTCTGATTATGATGTCATGATTTTGAGATTTCAAACGATAAATGGTTTTCAATGATTATAAATGGATTTGAGACATGATTTAGTGATTAAGGTTTTTCGGTTTTAGAATTGGATTTCGGAAAGCGGAATTTGGTTTTAAGTTGAAAAAGTGGATTTCTGGATTTGGGTTCGGAATGACGGTTCTGGATGCCAGAAGGGTTTCAGACCAGTGGTTTCGGATTCGGGTTTGGTTATGGATTTCGAATGGTTTTCAAATGGTTTTGGATTGGATTTAAAGGATCTGGTTATTGGGTTTAAAGACCCGGATTATGTTATGACGGGGGACGGGCCCAGATTGGGTTTAAAGACCCAGATTGAGTTTAAAGACTCGGGAGTTTAAAGACTCGGATATTGAAATTTTCCCCCGTAGGCCTGTTGATTTTAAAGACTCGGGAGTTTAAAGACTCGGATTATATTGAGGCCTGGATTGAGTTTAAAGACTCGGGAGTTTAAAGACTCGGATAGATCCAGCAAGTTTGATTGGATGATTATATTGGTATCTTATGCATTACTGCTAATGTTTTATAACGATTCTCATACTGTGTTTATGTTGCTGCGGTTTCTATGATGAAAATGATATGATTTATAAATGTTTTCAGCTAATGGGTTATGCATGCATGTTTTCAAAACGGAGGGTCAAACCCTGGTTTGTTTATGAAATGGTTTTTGAAACTTTTATTCTTTTTGGTCCACTCACACCTTCTGGTTTTTAATTGCCCTCCAGGTCGTGCAGCTAGCGCAGGGGTTGACGCTGAGGCAGAGTCGGAGGCATAGCGTACTATAGAGTTGTCCTCGAGTGACCCCGGAGTGTTTCCATCTTTCCGTTGTGCGTGTAGTACTGTTTATTTTGTTTTGTACTATGCTCTGTATAACGGTTGACTCGTTGGATTTTAAATTCTCCTTCGTCTGACAATGTAATTTGTGGTTTTCGTGAGGTTATTTCGGTTTTTCGTGTTGGGTTGTCAGACGAGAGCAGGGTTCACCTCAGTTATTGGGATGATAATTGGGGTGGGTCCTGTCATACAATTTCAAAATCGAATTTTCACTCTCTTAAGAACCCGTTTCGGATTTTGAACTCTCATCTCACCATTTTCATCACTTTTCTTCCTCTCTCAATCTCAAAACTCTGCTCTTCCTCCCTTAATTCTTTTCCAGTTCTCACTTTCTCTCAATCGATTGTGGGGGAGGTCGATCAGACAACATTTGTTTCCTCTGGTCTCTATTTTTTTTTCATTTCCAACAACACCACGCAGTTTCAATTCTTTTTTTTCACTGTGCACATCTACCAAACACACTAACTCATAGTTTAAGTTTCCCACCACTACACATGCTCTCTATTGCCACTAATATGATTTTAGAGAATGACAGATGTCATTTGGTGGCATCACCATGGCTGAATCAACCCATCACCACCCCATTCCTTCTTCAATGGTTCAATTACCATTTTGCCCCTACTTTGACAATTTACCAAAATGCCCTTCATGCTTCTAAACCCATAACTTGGTCATCCGAACTCCGATTGACGCGTGCCACCTGATTACGGACTCAGCGTCTCGAGACTTACCCATCGGTCTTCGAATTACATGAAAATTCCCTGTCGTTAGAAAAGTCAACAAATTGCCCCCATTAACCAAATTACCGAATTACCCCTGAACTTCCGAACATTATAACTTCCTCCTCGAATGTCGGAATCGGACGTGCTACCTGTCTATGAACTCGTGACGTCCCGAACTACGGCACAATCATTGGTCAAAGTTCGTTTAACGGTTCAAACCAAAAGTTAACCATTCGCCCGATTCTAGGGGCAAAATCGGCATTTTCTTCAAATTTTCCAAATTTTCCTTTTTCGACTGTCCGGATCGTTACAATTGAGTAATCAACCTTGGCTGTGTATGTATGAACAGCGGTTATCAGAACTAAATGTTCAAATTCAGTGAAAACATTAAAAAACTTGTAAATTCTATGCCCCATATAATGCACTTTTGTAGATCAAAGAATTGATGCTAAAGGAAATATCTTTGTTGAATTCAATAAGTTCACAGGTGTTGATAACATACATGACGCTGTTGTAGTTATTGCAACTTTTGTTCATTGTGATAGTTTGATGTTATATAGCATGCTTTCTATGTCACTATGTTATTATTGATATTCTCAGTATTGCCAGCTTATTTTTCTTTTAAACTTCGTGCAGTTTCACGATGCAGTCACTAGCACTGATGACCGTATGAAACTTATTAACGCCATGGAGGGAATCATAAAGGGCAGCAATAGGTAATTTTAGGCCTAGGCATGGTTCGATATGGTTCGGTATAGAGGTAATACCGGAACCGTACCAAATAATTTTAACCGGTTCGGTATGGTACGGTTTTTCAAAATATAAAATTGGTACCGTACCATACCGTACCAATTGTATTTGGTACGGTTTCGGTTTTGAGCCAAAACTACTTAAGAAAAAACTGAGTCAAATTCAATGCAAAAGCAAAAAAATCTAAATAATCTATCCATTTGAATTTTTTTGTGGTAACAGATTTGTACCAAGACCTGCTCATATTTCATTCATACAATTCCCCAACTCCTTAAAGTAAGCTATATTTCATAATTCGTACCAAGACCTCTGAATTCATAACAAATTCATACAATCCATATTGCATAATTCGTATGGTCCATAGTCCATACAATTAAAATACATATAGCTCATAGTCCATTAAATACATATAGTCCATAGTTCATTAAATACATATAGTTCATGGTCCATATAATTACAATCCATAATTCCATAAAATCCAAGATTATAAACGAACCACAATATTATACTCACAAATCATGATATACAAAGTTTCCACCAAAGTGATGAATACTGGGCCTAATATTATGTAACTCTTATCCTGGTGCATCATAGAATAAGTAATTTTTGGTTTTAAAGTAAGGAACATCTAACAATATATGGTAGAGTGGCTATATATTTAGGTGGAGCTGGAAGTCAGAATATGGAAAAACAAAAGAGAGAAGGAAAGAGCAATGTTAATCCCAAAACCTTAATTAGTTTGTGACAAATTTTCATTACTTGTTAATTCACATTGTCTATTAAGTCTTTAGGAAAGCTTCCTATCATTGTCCAAATAATTGCATCACACTAATGTATTGGTATTATTTTTGGAATAGGTCTCTCAATAACTAATTAGGTAACGGCATAGCTAACACATTACATGAATGGCCTTTTATTGTAATGGTTATGATTAAAAAAAAAATGGTAATCGGAGATACTATTGATTCATAAATAAGAAATAGATTATTGATTAGTACAGGGAAAAAATCATATGTTTTGCAGAATGGATATAAAAAGAAATATGCCATGAACCTTGGTAACTCGTACAAGTCCTAAGTCCAACTAAATCTGTTTGGTAACCCATCTTTAGTAACCTCCATTTAGTATTTACTATTTAAATTTTATACTATTTGTTATCTTTATCTTCAGTATTCTCTTTTTATTTTATTTCTAGCTTTCCCCAAATGAGAGAGACCACACCAACCTCTCTTATTCCGTCTCCAGCCTCAAAGAGACCATCACGGCATAACCAGCCACAAATCAGAGAGTAAAAGATAGAGAAGGAAGTCCAAGATTGAGGGCCAAAATTGAAGATGGAAACTAAAGATGAAGAGAGTGGGAAATAGAGTCCATCGTTTTGACTTCATCTCCAATCGAGGCGTACGGCTCCAGAATTTCAGAGAGACCAAGAGGGACTCAAGTTTATTACCTGATATTTGAGAATCTGATAGGACATTGACGCTGCAATTGCAGCCGCGAAGGAGGAGAGTGCGACTTCGAGTTCGAGTGCCTAAGTCTCCGAGTTCAACTTCGAGCTCGCGATAGTAGGGTTTAATTTGGGTTCAATTTTGTTTTTTTGAGTCTGATACTCTAAGTTGGCCTATTACTTATGATGATGAGATGATGAGGAAACTGAAACAGTGAGGGACGTATATATATACACGCAACCATAGATAGAGCTCAATACCCACTCATCATTCTCTTCAATAAATCTCCAAATCCAAATTTAAACATATTTGTAGGTGGATTATAAGGTGGATGAATAGTGGTGGAGCAAGTCATCATCGAGAAACCATTTCTAATTGTCACCGGAGAAAGAGAGCAACGGCGAGGAACGACGGGAGGCAAGGAGCGATGGGAAAGCAGCGGCGTACGGAGAGATGGGCGATGGGTTTTTAGTTTTTCTTCGTTCTCTTTTGTGTGCAGCGGCTGCGCAGAAGAGAAAGTGATGAAGTGATGACTGATGAAGTTAACTAGGTTTTTACATGTTTAATTATTTTTATTTTTACAGTTTTTATTTTTATTTTTATTTTTAATTTAATTATTTAATTAATTAACAAATTTAAACCGGTTCGGTTCCGGTTTGGTACGGTATTCTCCAACACTAGAACCAGTCTCGTACCAGTTCCAACCAGTACGGTTTCGATACTGTACCGATCATTCATTCGGTTTTACTATTCGGTTTGGTATGATACGGAACGGGACAGTTTTGATTTTTCGGGACAATATGCCCCGGCCTAGGTAATTTCATCAAATCCTCTGTCTACACTGTTGAGGATAGAAAAAGAAGACCCAACTCAGTAGTTAGAGAATTGTGTGATACGAGTAAAATGTAGTTCCTCAACCTTGGACTGTATACAATAGTTCATTCTAAACATATTGTTCTCTTCTTATACCTTATACAAATTTATTTATGTTTTAATAAATATCCATAGGTTTCTGTGTTTTTATTTCTAGTTTAGGTAGGTGCCTACTTTAAAAGAGATCCAAATAACTCTTGGAAATCAGAGAACCAAGATGATGGTTGCAGCCAAGGATTGAAATATCGATATCGACGGAAATATCGCTAGTCAAATTTACGGATATCTCGACGGATATATCGATATCGTTTACAATCAACAAAAATTGCGGAAATTTAGTCTAAAAGTTGGAAATTTTTAATGAAATTTTTGGAAAAACTTAAGTATCAAATAATAATTATATAAGACTAATAAAATTATAAAATGATTTTGATATAATAAATATATGATAAATAATATAATACAATAGGTTTCTGACAATGACTAATAATATAAAATTTTAAATATAAACATAAATTGAAGTGAATTACTATAATTGAATGTTAATATAGTTAAAAACATAACAATAAGCATAAAAAAATTCAATACAAGAAAAAATGATAAAGTAAGTCCAAATATATTTAAAATTAGAAAAAAAAAAGACAAAAAAATAAGGCCAAAATTTATTTAAAAATTGGAAGAAATTAATAAAAAAAAAAATTCATTTAGCAAATGTCATCAAAATGAGCTGAATCTAAGACTTCTAGTGAATAAAGTAACCACAAAGCTAACTCGACTAAGGCAACCTTGTTGCAAATCTAAACAATGTATAATATGTAACATTAAACACTGACAGTCTAATGGTAACTAATAGTATCAAATTTTAAATATGAACATAAATTAAAATATAATTTAACTTATAGCACATATTAAATGATAATAAATTTATAAAACATGTAAGAAAACATTTACTAAATAATTAGTGATAAACATTGATTTATAACTGACATATAAATATAATGATTCTTTTTCAATTAGTAAGTTAACGATTATAAATAAAAGAGTGAAGTCGTGAAATCGTGAATAATAATAATAATAATAATAATAATACTTGTTTTGAAAACATTAGTATTAATTAAACTATAAATTTGTAATTAATAATTTTTATATTTTATTATAAACTTCTAACCCCATTCATACGGATATCCATAATAACTTTTATATTTTATTATAAATATGTAAACCCTATCATCATTCTTCATATTTTATTATAAATATCTTAACCCACTGTAACTTGTAGAATTTCCTAATCTACCCTTAATTCAACAAGTGTCTTCTTCTTCTCAGACACCTCGTTGTTCACTTGTTCTTCATTCCTTCTTACAGTCTCTTATCTTTTATCTTTGTGCTCTTCGTCTTCTCATATTCCGTTTGTTAGCTTTTCAATTTTTTGTTTATGGGCGAAGATTTTTCTCATCTCTCCTAGATACCGTATCTAAGGCCACCGTCGCCACCCCCACTTTTGACTAGCATCGCAGTCGAAGCTCATCGTGACAGGACCCGCCCCGATCCTCTCTGGGACCATATGGGGACGTGCCCTGCTCCCGTCTGACACCCAATAATTCATACCAATTTTAACCTCAAAACATCAAATGCATAAATAACCAAATTAAAGTCATACATCAAATCCGAATTAAACAGATGTCAGACAAAGGATGAAATCCAAAATTACAAGTTGCGAGCACGACTCTAACATAAACCTGCGGGTACACCACCCAGCAGGGGTTCAGGTACGCAGAAGTAGATCTATGCCTCAGCCTCAGGTTCCTCCTCTACCTCAGTATCACGACCTGGAGGGGTTACCAAAAACATTAAGGGTGAGTGGACCGAAACTCAAGTTTATAAATCATTTGATAAGTAAAACATATAATTTACCCCTCCGTTTTCCAAACATGCATGCAACCGTATTTAAAACCATCAATCATATAATATGAACCAAAAGGCATATAATAAAACCATAATATCATTTTAGTCACTGCACTATACACTCCAACCCGACATTCCTGATGTCGGACGTCCCTGACGCCCAATAAGGTCACAATCACAAGGCTACGCGTGCCACTCGGGTCTCAATTCCGAGTTCAATCCCCGAACCCTGTTCGGTACAGCATCCCCGATGCTTAGCGTCCTAGACGCTGGACGTACTGGACGTCCGTGACCTCTCCGGGGTACCTCATCCGGAGGAGACAGTATCATATGGAAGGATCTATACAGTGCAGTAACAAATACATTTTATTGATATCCACATGCAAGGCATATATTTATACATAGATAAAATCCAAACCAAACCTTATGTTCCATCGGACGGGTCTCAAGCCCAATACCGTGAAACGTGTCATAACCATAATTTCCATATCATCGGAATCGTTTATTTGATTTTAGCATGTGAATAAATAAGTAAATCGGAAAACATTTTGAGCATGCAAGTGTTTAATGAAATCGGGCCCACTCACAGTACGATCCCGCTGCGAATCTACGCGTACGGACCTGTACCGGGATTATCGTACAATTCCTGTCAGTTCAATTCACACGTAAGGGTCACTACAAATCCTTAATATTTATTCAAAAGAAAGTTCGAAACAGAAACCGGTTCGGGGAAACCGTCGACACGTTTCCCGAGGCAACCGGCCCTAAACTGACCCTTCAAACTATCTCAGATCAACATGGTTAAATCACCAACAATGTTCAGAATGATGAGAGGAATAAAAGTCATGTTGATCGTGATCAGAGATAAGCCCCAACGCGCCGTCCAAAGTGGCTGCGCGTGAAAGTGACGCGCCTGACACTGTAGCTACAGTGTCAGCACCTTCACCCGTTTGTCTGTAATTCGAGCCTGCCACCGGGCTTGACCCGGTTAATTACCCATCAATTCCTACTCGATTTCAATCCAATTTGATCCTAACATGTTATTTAAACATCGAATTTAAGTTCTGAGTTATCAATTAGCCAAATCGAATCCTTAAATGGCCCTTCGACCCGTGATCATCCAAACGGGTTGATCACCCCAACTCACTGGTTTCTAAACCAAAATCAAATTAACCTTACATGAAGCATCATAGTATCACAACGAACTGGAAAACACACTCAATTGAACCAACACTCACCTGGAAGTAGTCGTCCAAACTTCTGAATTCTTCTGAACACGGCAGTCACCGTCCCAGCTTACCCGTGGCTGGTTGCCTTCGATTTTGATATGGTTGTGTTCTAAACGCTCCCAGAAAGCTTACTCTGCGATTAGATTGGTCCAACACACCGTAGAAATTAAACTCCCGATTTCCCTCCAAAAATCCCCGAAATGGTTTCTCTCTGGTTCCACTCTTATTTTTAGTCCTTTCAATACCAGAGTGAAGCTCACACACTATATAATCGGTTTAAACAATTTCAAGCCATCCTAGAGGCTCGTGGGTGTCCAATTTGTCCACTGAAAAATGTTCCCCGAAAAGCTTCGAACTTGAATTAACAATGGTGTCGTGCAAGGTGGATGCAACAGACCACGTTCTAAAGCATCAGACACTCCCAACTTTCCAGCACACAATTGCATAATCAATTGCACGTTTGAGCCACCGCACATGGTGGTACCGCCCATGTCCCCCCCCCCCCCCCCCCCCTCCCCCCGCGGTTGCTACAGTAACCAGGGCAAAAGACCAAAATGCCCCTCACTTCCTAGACCCGTAACTCAGCCATACGAAGTCCGATTTCGGCGTGCCGCCTGTCTACGGACTCAGGACGTCGAGACCTACCTATCGGTCCTTGAGTCGCGTGAAAATTAATTGCCAAACGAAAAGTCAACATTTTTGCCCGTGAAGTCCAACTTACGGTGATGCCCCTGAACTTCCGATAGTCATAACTTTTTCCCTGATCGTCCGAATTGGACGTGCCACCTGTCTATGAACTCGTGACGTCCCGAAATACGTCATGGTCATAGGTCAAAGTCCATTTATCCCACTAATCAAAAGTCAACAATTTGGTCATACCATTCCCAAGGGTAAAAACGTCAATTCATACATTAAATTACA